>CM021101.1:506944158-506988426 GCA_007115665.2 Sequoiadendron giganteum | reverse complement strand
TAATCCCTCAACCCCCATACCCTCTTAATCCCTCAACCCTCAACCCTTAAATACTAATCCCTCAACCCCCATACCCTCTTAATCCCTCAACGCTTAACCCTCAACCCCCATACCCTCTTAGTCCCTCAACCCCTCAACCCTTAACTCTTAAACCCTAATCCATCAAACCCCATACCTTCTTAATCCCTCAACCTTCAACCCTTAACCCTTAAACCCTAATCCCTCAACCCTCAACCCTTCAACCCTAACCCCTATACCCTCTTAATCCCTCAACCCCCATACCCTCTTATTCCCTCAACCCCCTCACAACCTCAACCCTTAAACCCTAATCCTCAACCCCAATACCCTCTTAATCCCTCAACCATTAACCCTTAAACCCTAATCCCTCAACCTCTATACCCTCTTAATCCCTCAACCCTCAACCTCAAGCAACCCTTAACCCTAATCCCTCAACCCTTAAACCCTCTTAATCCCTCAACCCTCAACCCTTAACCCTTATACCCTAATCCCTCAACCCCCATACCCTATTAATCCCTCAACCCTCAACCCTCAACCCTTAACCCTTATACCCTAATCCCTCAACCCCCATACCCTATTAATCCCTCAACCCTCAACCCTCAACCCTCAACCCTTAATCCCTAAACCCTCTACTTGATAGAGAGAGAGGGCGACATGGTGGGAGGGACATGCTTGAGAGAGAGGGATAGGGAGAGGGTGAGGGAGAGAGGGAGAGGGAGTGAGAGAGGGAGGGATTCACTGTGAGAGGGAGAGGGTGTAGGAGGGGGAGACTTGACAAAGACAGAGAGGAAGATGGGGTAGGACGGAGATACTTGAGAGAGAGAAAGAGGGAGATAGGGTGGGAATGAGAGACATTAGAGAGAGGGAGAGATAAAAAGTGGGAGAGAGATAGAGGGAGTGAGAGAGAGAGGGAGTGGGAGAGAGAGAGGGAGAGACATAGAGACGGGGGGAGAGAGTGAGAGAGAGGGAGAAACATAAGAGAGAGGGAGAGGGAG
Source organism: Sequoiadendron giganteum (assembly GCA_007115665.2). Lineage (NCBI taxonomy): Eukaryota > Viridiplantae > Streptophyta > Pinopsida > Cupressales > Cupressaceae > Sequoiadendron > Sequoiadendron giganteum. The sequence continues at coordinate 506,987,413 of CM021101.1, read as the reverse complement.
AGAGGTTGGGAGGGAGACACTCGAGAGAGAACGATTGGGAGAAAAAATGGGAGATAAGGGGTGGGAAGGAGATACCTAAGAGAGTAGGAGAGAGAGGGAGTGAGAGAGAGAATTGAGAGATGGAGATGGGGTGGGAGGGAGAGGGATTACTTGGGGAAGAGGGAGTACTCAAGATAGTGGGTTTTGAGAGAGATGGAAGGGGTGGGGGGAGACACATGAGATAGAGGGAGAGAGAGAGAGTGGGATGGGGTGGGAGGGAGATATTTGAGAGAGAGGGAGAGAGATAGAGCGAGTGAGAGAGAGAGAGAGAGAGGATGTGGGAGAGAGATAGAGGGAGTGAGTGAGAGAGATAAAGAGAGGCTTGAAAGAGGGAGAGGGGGTAGAAGGGAGAGACTTGAGAGAAAAAGAGGGAGGGAGAGTGGGTGGGAGGGAGAGACTTGAGAGAGAGAGAGGGAGAGAGAGTGGGAGAGAGATAAAATGCATGAGAGATAGAGGGCATGAGAGAGAGGGGGACTTGAGAGAGAGAGGGAGAGGTGGTGGGAAGGAGATACTTGAGATAGATGGAGAGGTAGATGGAGATAGATAGAGGGAGTGAGATAGGGAGGGAGTGGAAGAGAGATAGAGCAAGTGACTATGAGAGGGAGAGGGGGTAGGAGGGGGAGACTTGAAAAAGAGATAGAGGGAGAGGGGGTAGGATAGAGATACTTGAGAGAGAGAGAGAGGGAGAGGGGGTGGGAGGGAGAGACCTGAGAGAGAGGGAGAGAGACAGAGTGGGAGAGAGTGAGAGAGAGGGAGTGGGGGAGAGAGAGGGGGAATGGAGATACCTGAGAGAGAGTGAGAGAGAGAGGGAGAGAGATAGAGTGAGTGAGAGAGAGGGAATAGGAGAGAGATAGAGGGAGTGATTGAGTGATAGACCTAAGAGAGGGAGAGGGGGTAGGAGGGAGAGACTTGAGAGAGAGAGACAAAGAGAGAAAGATAACAACCTAAGAGAGGGAGATGGAGTGAGAGAGATAAAAAGAACAAAGAGGGAGAGAGAGAGGGAGAATGAGAAAGGGGGTTGGAGTGAGATAGATTTATTTAGGTACCTATGTGGGAGGGAAAGAGACCTGATAGAGGGGATTAGACTGAGAGAGTAGTCTAGGTCATGTGGGAGGAAGTGAGACCTAAGAGATAGAGACTTCAAAGGGATAAAGAGTTATCCAGTTATGGTAATGAGTTAGAGAAGGTATGAAAGGTAAAACCTCAACTATCCATCTACGATCGTAAACTGTGCACTCTAAGAATTATCAAAGTTGTTCACCAAAGAGGGGAAATTCTAGTTATGTGCAAAGTAGGCCATTTGGTGCTCACGAAATGACTCATCACATTTTGCACATGCCAAATTTGGCACACGCCAAATGGGATGAGTCATTTGGTGAGTGCCAAATGGTGTGCTTTGGACGTGTTCTTTAACACGATTTGCCAAATTTTCTCATATTTTCCTCCATGCTCCCTATCTCATTTGCACATTTTTCAATGCAAGTTTATAAAAAAATTGTGATAATGTTAACCTCTCTCTTAACTATCTAAATATATAATTCTTTTTCATTTTGATTTAGTTAAGGTTTTGATCCATGGCTTCTATTGTAAATGCCTTCATTTTTGGTCAAAAACCAACATGTGCTAGGTTTAGGATATATTTTTACATGTTCATCAGAACATGAAACAAATTAAATTTTTTGAAACTAGACTTCATTCTACACATGATAAAAGAAAAATATCAATTTTCGATTAGTTTGCAAAAAAATTGGGGGGGAGCACGCTCAAATTTCAGTTTTCCAGGATGTGTTCACTTTGAAAATTCATAAAATATTATATATTTATTAAAAAAATAATCCGAAAGAGGGAGGATGAACTACATGGTGTTAGCTAATTTCTCACCATTGGGATTTTTGAAATTCTAAAAAAAAGTTAATCAAAAAGGGGGGAGCCCTCAGGCCCTATGCTATTTTTTCTTTTTAAAATAGGACCTATTTTGCCCCCTCCCCCCCCTCCCCTCTCCCTTTGAGACCCATAATCTTCATTAATTTCAAAAAAAAAATAGTATCTTAGAAACTAGACTCAGAGCACTTCAACTTTTGTTCTTTCCGCTTCTTGAAATTTTGAGTGTAACTATCTTCCTTTTCTCGTGCAAATCAGATTTTTCTGATTTCAGAAAAAAAAGTGGCATCTTAAGAGCCAAAATTGTGTCACAGATTGGTGCACTTACCCAAAAGGTAAAAGGAAGAAATGAATGTGATTTAATCTCTCTTTTATCTTTTATCTTTGATCCATGCACTCTTAGGTCATTTTTGTTAAAAATAAAAGATATTTGTTTAATCAAATTAGCATATCTTGAGCTAGCGAACTCCACTTTTTATGCCGTTTGTTGCATTGGAATCGTGGCTCCACTCCTGTTCGAATCAAATGTCTATCACCAAGTGGCACGGTACTTGGAAATTCCCTATGATGTACTTATCCAGTTTGATGTGGTGGATTTTCTACCTTGATTCCACCTTCATAAAGCAAGTGGAATCAAGGGGGGCATACATCTACCTAGCTTGAATGTAATTTTCTAGGCAAGTTAGATAAGAGGAATATTATATTTGAGCTTCTAACGAATTTTTGATGCAGAATGTGGGTCCTAAAATTATGGTTTTGTAGGTAACTACATTGGGGGCTTCATTCTCCCTAATGAATCCATATGAGTATCCTTTTATAAAGTTACTTATTGAAGTACTTTAGCTTGCATATGCATGTAGTATCAAATGGGCACTAAAGTGGGAGCTTAAAGTAGTATAGTAAAATGCATACCTTGGAATTTTCACACTTAATTTTGACTTATTTTAGCATCCCCGACTTTAATTCCCCTTTAGGTCACTTATTATCGGCCCCTAAAACCCCTTTTTTTGCATCCTAAGGAGTATTTTAACCTTAAACCAAACCAAAACCCTTAAACAATCATCAATCTTGGAAACCCACCTTTTGAACTGGAAAAGTAAGCCTTGTGGGACCAAAACACCATTGGTGGCATCTTAGTTCCACCTTGTGGGACAAAGATGCCGCCTAGGGTATCTTAGCCCTGAGGGCTTTGTTTTCAGGAATTAAATGCGAGAAATGAAAATATTTGAATTAATTTGAACTTTTTTTAGCCTTTGAGATCCAATATTTGGGGTATTAGGTGGGAATTCCTATAAAAGTAAGTTCCCCACCTCATTTTCACCTAGGTAAGAAATTAAGCAAGAAAGAAAACTGAGCAAGGTTTAAGGAATTTTTAGAGTTTTGCAGTAGCCTTTTATTGTGTTTTTGTAGGTTTTTCAGGTCTTTCCAAGTCAATATCTAGCATTTCCAAATATTAGTAATGGATGCCTATTGTAGATCATGAGATATTCTAGATTGGAGATACGACTAGCCATTTATCCAAGCCTAAGGACTTGTTTCTTGATTGATTCCATCTTCCATTATTGCTCTATTTTCTACCTAAGGAGAATATACTTCATGTTTATGACTTGTTAGGGTGATTAGAGATCTCCTTTATAGGTCATTTCCATTTGCATCTTGGGAATCTAATTCTAACAAATTTCAATAGGGTTTCTTCATGTCATAACTTTCATAATCTTTGACACATTCAAGATTAGGGCACACACACATTTCTATTTTCAAATTTATGGTTTTTCATCAAGGTTTAATTACCAAACAATGGGTTTGACCAAGGAAAAACCCCATGAACAATCTATCCAAATTCCTTTGTTTTTCAGGTCCTTTTTGTAGGTTCAAATCTAGAAGTTTGGTGAAGAAGGAATTTTAGATCTTAGGTTTTGGGATCACACTCAGAAATTCCAGAAATTCAGATCGACACTAAAACGCCATCTTGGGCATCTTGGTCCTCCATAGCATATTTTTTAGAGATTCTTCAGGATTTTTCTCTAGCATCCAAAGATTTTGTGTTTGCCCCAAAAAATAGCAGTGGGACTAAAACACCATCTTGGGTGTCTTAGTCCTCTAAGGCATATTTTGGCAATCTGTTTACGGGTATGTGCAGGATCATCATGGAAAAAATAGGCCTTTAAGTGGCAATCCAATTTAGAAAACTAGAGTTAGGCAACTTGACGTAAAAATTTGAATAAGCTATCTATATTATTTCAAAAATATGTAAGAATAGAATCTGTAGAAAATTGAATGTAGTTTCTAAACTGCTATGTTTATTTATAAAAAAAAAACTATTTGGTGAAAATTTGAAATTTCAAAGCAGTAGTACTTAAATTACAGGGAAAAAATAACAAGTAGGTGTCTGTATGACCACCCTAACCACAATAAAATGATAATATTTTTTTATATTATTTTAGATATAAGTAGGGGACTCATGTCTCGATCTGATGCATATTTTTTTGTATTTTTTTTCCAAGTAAATAATTAATTATGATTTTCTTATTACAACTTTAAAAAAATACAAAAACTTGAATGTCTAACCACACCTTAACTTGGTCAAAACTTCATGAAATTCATTTTTTTTCTAAATCCTATAGTATGTGAAGCATAGAATGTGATGCATGTTTTGGATTCAAAAAATACGATACCATTTGAAAGATGTAGATTTTTTTCAATCAGCCTATCAATCAGGACTTTAGTCGTAATTCAAATAGAAAATGAAAAATAATTATTTATTAAATTCAAAGTAAAGCATAATTTATATTGGTGGAAATCTGAGAATCTCCTTTAAAAACCCTTTTCGTTTCATCAATTTTGGGTAAAAGATAAGTCGTTAGCTACATGGGCCATCATATCACTTAGATATCACCACTTTTTGGCCCATCATGATCCTACACATACCCTTAAATTTCTAGAACTCTCATTGCATCTCTAGGTTTCCCAAGTACACATACCCTAACTCGGAGTTGTTCATTTTTAGTATTTACATCTCTCATTTAGCTCAGTTTAGGTTGTTTGCATATCATAGTGTGTTTTCAAACATTATCTTTTCCAAGCATTTGCTTGGTGGTGAACCCCTTAAATCCAAAAGAACACCCCCTCCTAAGTCCTCCTAATTTTGTATTGGCTCACCTTGAGATGCTGATAGTCAATCCTATTGGGGTTCTTAGGACATATTTGAATGAACAAGATAGAATAGGAGGAAAAGGTATCCCCTTCCTCTTCCCATTTTATCTTCATTTCACTTGCATTATTAATTGAAATATTTTCTTAAGAAATTCATTGACAAGCATGTCAAACTTGGTTTCTTTATATTATTAAATTTTCTCATAGGAATTCTAGTGATGAAAGTGTTCAAGATCTGGATAATAGACATTATTTTCTTAAGATTGAAACTAGATTATTTGATTTGTTTATTTTTTGTTCATAATAGAAAACTTGTTCAGTAGTAAATGAAGAACATTTACTTGTAAGTGATCATTTAGCATGTACACAACTTGAGATCAACAAACCGAGTTGTAATCTAGAAAGCTGTATCCTTGAAATTTTTGCTCATTTGGGCCTTTCTTGTGGTTTTTGATGTAGTTCTGCCTAGATTTAGTGTTGTAATGTGGTCAAAAAATTCACATTAGGTCTTGGACCCTTGTGAATCAACAAGAATTCTATGGTGTCTTGTAAAGGTGTTGTGAAGTGTTGTAACCCACTTTCACAATTTTCTAGGACCTTTATAATATATTTCACTTAAAAAACCTCTTTACAAGCCCTATTTCAAAGTGTTGTAAGGAGTTGTAACAAACTCTCACACTTTCGTAGGATTTTCGTCAATAAATTGACCCTTTCTTATGTTAAAATGACCCCTTTATTCACTTATAGGCCCTACTTAAGTGTGTTTCAGAATACAATCCCATTAAGCATCATTTAATACACTTTAATTCTCGACATCCACTTAAAATTTCCCAAGTGGACTAATTCACCACCTTGGGCGACTTAGTCCTATTTGGCATAAAAATAAATTTTAATTTAAAATTCTAGTGGGTCTTTGTTCTCTAAACCCTAAGGTCATGTTGTGATGAGGTATTTTTCAAGAAATTAGTGCACATCATGTATAAATAAAGGGTTTTCCCCTCATTTTCACTCTCAATATTCTACATCTCCTAACTCTCATTCTTTTATCTCATTCCTCTCTTCATCATTCTTCTCAAGCAAGCTAGGGTTTGAGCATTCTAAGTCACCAAGACATCTTTCTGAAGCATTCAAGGGAATATTCTTCAACAACCATTGTTGTAGAAACTTAAGATCTATCATCAAAGGAAAGGTTTTTACTCCATTATTTCATGATTTATTTCATCATCTCTTCATTTTGGTTTAATTACCTAAAAGGGGTTTCACTAAGGCAAACCCCCATGCCCTGACATCCAACATTTCTTTCTCTTTTTGTGTGATTTACAAGTCTTGTTCGCAGATTTATCAAAGAGAAAGGTGTGGAATGTTGTGAATAATTTTTCAAGGCCCTTCAAGGTTGTCAAACCCTAAGAGAGGCTTGGAGAACACCTATAGGTTGAAAATCAAGGTTTCTAGTTTGAATACTTGGAGGAGAAGAAGTGCAGGTTGAGGTCTACAGATTCCCCTTTTCGAATCTTCAGAAAAGACAAAAAGGATACTTCCCCTAGTTGTTGTGACTTAGTCCCACTGTGCAATTTTTTCAGATATTTTTGTGGATTTGGATACCCATTTGGTTGAAACAAGCCCTAGAGTAGTTTTCCAAAATCACCTCAAAAAAGGACTAAGTCGCCCAATTTGGCACAAGTGTCTCGCGAGGCATAAAAATCAGATTTTCTAGAATCTCAAGGACATTCACAATCTCCACTCCAACCTCTATCAATTTCTAGGTGCACTCTTTTTTTTTACCCCTTTTATCTTGTTCTATATTACATTCAATCCATCTCTCTACATATCACAATTTGTTTTTAGGCAAAGTGCATTTTCTAAGTTTTTCATTACTAGTTAGTTTCTTTTATTAGTCTATTACATTTAGGAAATTCCCATTTAGATATATTTCAATCACATTTACATTAAATCTTGAATGAACCCTCTAAGTTTTAGTGGGAAATATCTCTCCTTTTAGGTGAAAAACCCTAGAAGTGTAAGAGTGCATCTCTCCCCAAAAATTTGTGGTTCATGAGTATATGACATTAGTTGTCTTTTAGTATATTTTGTTTAGTTTGAAACAAAAATTTATGGATGTAAACAGTAGTCATTCTTTTGTAAGCAACTATATTTTGTTGAAAAAATATCATTATAGCTTGAAACAACATTGCTCTATAAACTGTTTAGCATGTAAACAACTTTCTTATAACTGTTTAGTAGGAAATGGTACATATTTTGTACAAACAATGAATTGACATGTGTGAACAACTTTATTTATAACTGTTTAGTAGGAAAGAATACTTATTATATTCAAACAATGAATGTAAATATGTAAACAACTAGTTTTACATATGTTTAATAGGAAATAGTACTTGTTTTGCTTAAAAAATAAATTTTCATATGTAAATAGCTTGTTTTATGACTATTTAGTAGGAAACAATACTCGTTCTATTTAAACAATGAATTTTCTTATGAAAAAAACAATGTTAGAGTATTACAGTTGTGAGGATGCAATAACAATATGTGAGAAACTATTAGCACAGACTTGTTTAGATTATTTATTTTGATAAGAAATGACAAGGGAATACTATTTTAAGATTCCAAATCTAAATTTTATAATTATTTCAGAATTTATGCACATACTTAAACATTATTAGGCACATATATGTGTATGCACATAGAATTTTTTTGTGAACATACACATACTTGTGACATACCTTCTTTTGTTTTTAGTACATTTTTAAAAAGGGAAATGCTTATGATGATAAGTAGAAACTAGTCATCCCGCACGGGTAGCCAAGTTAGCTTGAGTCTTGGGTTCGACTCAGAGGCTCAATCTCACTTGATGCATGTGGCTTGTAGGCAGCTGCACACACCTCCAGGGACTAGTCTTTCCCCAACTTTCCCACTACTCCATCGAGGGGGTCATAGGGCTGGGTCATGGGGACACCTTGGGTTATAAAAAAAAATTAGAAACTAGTCATAAGAATGATATGAATGATTGTTGAAATAATCTATGAATCATTAATACTATTTTTGTTTAGAGTATAAATTTGTATTCTATTTCTTCTTTTTAAGACATTTGTGAAAGAATATTTTAAATAGTTGAACAAAAAAATGATACCTTAGTTGACTAGAGCACCTATGGGTAGTTGTTTCTAGAAGGTAGATAGCTATTATAGTAGAAAGTTACCTTTTGGGATGAGTGCCAAAATGGAGTCTAGAGATTATAGGTTTTCTTTACTATAACCTATTGTTTGTTGTTATTGCAACACAGTTATTATGCTTGGCCAATCAATATAGTTCATTATGTATGTATGGATGAACTCTGTGATTTCACTTTGTGCCATTCCTAGCATAGATCTTGCACTTTCCTTTCTAACTCATAGATAGAAATTTCATGTTGATGTTAGGGAATGCACCAGATTCCACCTTGCAAATTATTCTCCTGCTAAACTTTATGTGTAAGTTTGGTCATTCTTAAAGTTGTAAGAATATTGGGGAAGTGTAAGCTTCGTGGTTGGGCATCAATACACTTAAACCATGTTCCCATCCAGAAGTGGAGACGAGTGTCAAAGGAGAGCCTTATTTGATCACAAGACTATTCTAGTCTAAGATGTAACTTGATGTAAATCATTTTTGTACTTTATCTAATGTGTACAATCTAATGACTTTGTGGCCTTAGGAGCCAAGTCCAAGTTGATATTGTAAATTGACTTTTGAAGTGAATATAAGAATCTTTGACTCATTTTTAATGGACATGTGTAGCTATGATTGACTTTAGCCACTAGTTATGTATTTTTGATTTGGAGTATATTCATGTGTCATTTACAATAATATTAATTAATTAATAATTTCAAATGGGTTATTACACCTCTCAAGTCTCTTTGATCCAGGTCTCTCTCTCTCTCTTAGAGGTCTCTTCCTCCCTCTATCCCTCTCACCCTACTTAGATAATTCTCTCTCTTGATCCAACCACCTCTCAAGTCTCTCTTGGGTCTCCCTCCATTTATCCCTCTATCCCTCCCACCCTCGGCATTGCTCTCCCTCAATTTATCCCTCCTACCTTCTCTCTCTTAGGTATCTCACTCCCCCTATCCCTCCCACCCTCTCTCTTTGGTTTCTCCCTCCCTCGATACCTAGATAAATCTCTCTATCTCTCTATGATCTATCCCTCTCAAGTCTCTCTCATCCAGGTATCTCTCTCTGGTCTCATCCTCCCTTTATCCCTTCCAATATACCTAGACAACTCTCTCTCAGTCCAACCCCCACTTAGGTTTCTCTTGTGTGTCTCTCTCTCAAGCCTCTCCCTCTCTCTCCAGTCTCTCCCTCTTAATTCTCTCTCTCTCTCACTCCAACCTCCTCTTAGGTCTCTCTCTAGTCTCCCTCCCTCTACCCCTCCCACCCGCCTCTTTCATGTCTCTCCCTCCTACCCCTTCTCTCTTGAGTCTCTCTCTCTCTCTCTCATTTCTACATCCCTTCCTACATAAATAACTCTCTCCATCGCTCTCCCTCAATATCTCTCATGTTTTTCCCTCTCACTCCAACCCCTTCTCTCTCACACACTCTCTCTCCCTCTTTGCACTCTCTCTCCCCCTCCCACACCCCCTCTCTCTAAAACTCATATAATTATGTATTATTAATGTATAATAAATTGTAGTGTAGAAAAATGCATACCCTTGCATTTTCAAACTTGTTCGGGCCTGCCTTGTTTTATTTATCCTTCTTTATGGATTAAGTGGCCCTATTTTGTGTCCACACACCCTATCAATGGCATATTATTTTGGTAAATCTTGACATTCTCCAAATCATATCTAATTCCCCAGTGACTCTGATTAGCATGTCCCTAATTTTTGGTCAGGACTAAGATGCCACTAAGGGTATCTTTGTCCCCCCAAGGTCTTGGGACCCTAATTTTCAGGCCTTTCTTTTGGGCCCCTTTTTGGTGTCTTTGCCCCAAGTTTCATAATTTGGGACTAAGATGCCACCTAGGGAATCTTAGTCCTCCTTGAGTCATTTTTGGGATTAAATTCCAAATCTTGGTGAGATTTAACCTCCTTTATTCTTTGAATTCATGCATTGGCTTGGTGATATGATTTTGGGACATTAAGAATAGACAAGTATAAATACAAGGTTCATTCATTCATTTTCAACCTAACAACTTGAGCATTCATTCCTAAGGCAAATTTATGAGATCAAGAGCATTCAAGATCAATTCATCAAGAAATTGGAACCATCATCAAGTTTCATGCATCATGTCAAAGATTGTTCTTGCATCAAGTGTGTTGTTGTGCTAACATTTGTGATGTAGGGTTTTGATCTAAGAAAGAATTTCAAGATCCATGTCCATTGCAACCATTACATACAATTTTGCAGCATTTGCAAGGGTTTGGTGAGTTGTAGCATTGCATTTTTTTCATTTCAAGGTTTAATTACCAACAAGGGGTTTGATCAAGGAAAACCCCCATTCACTAACAATCATCAAGTTTTTCTATCTTCTCCATTTTTGTTTGCAGATCTAGGTTGTAGAATTGAAGATCACTTGGAGTGCAAAGTTGTCAAAGTTGCAAAGATGCATTATCAAAGTTGTCATCTTCATGGAAACTCACCTACAAGTTAAATCCAGTTGTTTCAAAACCTGAGATCCGAGGAGAAGAAATTGTAGATCTAGGAGCTCAAGACCACATTCACACTTTTCAAAAATTTAGATCGAGACTAAGACGGGAGTAAAGGCATCTTAGTCCTCTAGGTGGAATCTTTCAATGATTTTTCAAGATTTTGTTCTATTATCCGAAGATTTTGTGTTTGCCCTAAAAAATAGCAACGAGACTAAGACATGAGTAAAGGAATCTTAGTCTTCCAAGGAATATTTCAACAGTCTGTTTGCATTTCTAGAATCCTTTTGGCATCTCCATGATTCCTAGGTACACATACCCTAACTTGGAGTTGTTCATTTTCAATATTAGTAAACCTCATTTTGCTTATTTTATGTGTTTTTCATATCATAGTGTGTTTTCAAAAATTATTGTTTCCAAGCATTTGCTTGGTGGTGAACCCCTTAATATGATAGAACATCCCCTCCTAAGTCCTCCTATTTATGTATTGACTCACCTTGAGAGGTTGATAGTCAATCCTATTAGGGTTCTTAGGACATATTCAAATGACCTAGATAGAATAGGAAAGGTCTTCCTTCCTCCTATTTTATCTTTGGTTCACTTTGGTGAAACTAAATTTGTTTGAGAACTCTTCCTTCTTTGTTTTAGAGTCCTAGATCTAGATTGCATTCATTACATTTGCATCTAGGGTTTCTTGCATCTTACATTAGTGAAATCACATTTAGGTTTTCCTATCTTTGCATTAGTGAAAGTGCATATAGGTTGATGTTTTCCTTTCTTGCATCACTACATTTCATTGAAAAACTAAAAAATTGCATTTTTAATCCTCTTAATTGCATTTAGAAACATTGTTCTTGCAATGAAAATTTAAAAACTGCATTCCAAATCTTGCATTCAATTGCTTCTTCATCATTTCTTTTATTTTCATTTGTTTGCATCATTTTTTATTTTCAAACATCAGGTCCCTATATAGGCAACCTGAGAAATTCGTTTTCAAGCCAAATTTTTTTGTTTCTCTCAAAAAAACCTCAACTAGGACTAAAATTCCCTTATTGGAATCTTAGTCCCTCTCAACTTATTCTTCTCAAAATCATCTCCCCATTATTTGCTTCCTATTTCAACCTCTAAATCTTCCAGATCTCATTAGAAGGACAAAAACACCATTACTGGTGTCTTAGTCCCTGTTGAATTTGACTCTCTATTTTTTAGGGTTTGAAATTGTTATGTGTTTTTGTGGACTTCTTTTAGTTTGTTGTTTCATTTTATAGATTTGTTGTTATTCCAATTTCTTTCATTTCAAGTGTAATTGCAAGCATAGGAGATTGTGTTCATTACATTTTCTATGGTTTATTCCTTGTATGAGCTATAGTACTTGGTGTCCTAATTCTAATACTATGGTTATATGAAGTGCGAGACTCATGGCATCCCGCGATAAAACACTCATTGTGGATCTTGGGTTATCAAGCTCTCTTAATGTTGGTATTGGCACTAGCTCACTAGATATGAACCATATCTTTGACACCTCATTTTTCATGCCTACCTTACCTACAAGTGTTACGTCAAACATTCAAACAATGGTTGATCATATTCCTCAAGAAAACATAATCAAAATACATGAAGACCTAGCTCATTTACAAGATAGTGTAAGCATTAAAAATATTTCCAATACTATTATACCTGCCATAAATAATATCCACCACATGATGGAAAGTGATGAATGATGGGGAATCCTATCCCTCAAGAGCACTCTTGCTCTTCCCAAGACCTATTCTCTGGTCTTCCTAGGGTAATCCACTCTACCCTACTCAAGGATCACTCCTAAAACCCTCTCACCACATAGGATTCTCCACCAATTTCAAATTCTTCACCTTCACTCCCATTTCACCATTGAGCTTCCTTGGGCTCCACACTGATCCAATGTGTCCTAACAACTCTAGGCCTTAGGGAAGGATAACCTAGCTATCCCTTAGTTGTTTTGTCTCCCTACTAATCCAATTCTTTGGATACTTTCACCTTTTACCCATCGCTTTCAAGAAATTCTAGTTTCTAGGCCTTGTAGCCTTTTTGCCCCTTTTAGGCCTCCTAGAACCCATTTTCTTGTCTTTTCTCACAAACTATCTTAAAAACCCCAAATTTTTTTGCAGATTCTTTCTAGTGACCCTCAAGGCTTCAATATTTTTGAGGTCTTAGGTTCTACAAGTGTCCGTACATAGGACTGTCCTCATACCTCCTATTTTCAAGGGTTTCTAAGGTTTCTAGCACCTTTTCCTCCTTTGAGGGCTTCAATGACCTCCTCAACTCTCCTCCTTGCACACACATCTCTAGAATACATGTGCCCACACTTCCATGCTCCTGATTGGCACAAACCAATCCATTCAGCAACTTTGTTTACTGCTCTAAATCTAAACTCACCTTTGAATGTTTGGAGCAGTCCTCTTCTTGAACATAGTTGATCTTCCTCTCACTTTGTGAAGATGTTGGCTTGTCAGGACACCTATAAGCTAGATGACCCAACTATCCACAATTGTAACATTTCATGGAAGCAAAATTTTAACTCCTCCCAAAGCTTCTTGATCTACCTCTTCCACCATTTTTACTGCTTCTACCTCTGTATCCCCCTCTACTATTTGACTCATGGGATTGTTCACCAACCTTAGCATCACCTTGGCTTCTATTCTCATTGCTCCTTCCACCAGAACCTCCTCTATGTCCACCTCTAGAGTCTCTACCTTTTCCTTTACCCCTAGTATTAGAGTCTTGTTTCTTTTTAAGTTTCTCTTCCACTTTATTAGCCATTTGATAACAACTATGGAGGTTGGTACGTGTAAAGAGGCTTAACTCCTCTTGTATGTTCCACCTAAGGCCATTCAGGTACCTAGCAACCTTAATGCTTTCAGTTTCTTGCACTCTAGACCTAAGGCTTAGCTTTTGGAACTCTTTTGTGTAGGCAGCTACATCTAACTCCCTTTGTCTGAGATTTTGCCTCTTCTTATGCAATTAGATGTCATAGTCCTCAGGTAGATAGTTTTCCTTCACTTTAGCCACCATTTTCTTCCAATTTCCTATTGGCTTCTTGCCTTCCTTCTCTCTTTCTTCTTGCAAGAACTTCCACCAAGTTAATGCTTGTCCTCTTAACCTTGATTTGGCTATCTTCACCTTTTGTGCCTCTGTAATCTCATCACATTCAAAGTGATTCTCCATTCCCTCTATCCATTCCATAACTAACTCCGCATCCATTCTTCTTGTGAAAACAGGGATGCCTTCTAGTGCCTTGCCACTTAATAACTTCAATGCTCTAAGGAAGGTTTTATCTTTCAATGGAGGATTAGTTTTAGGTCTATGTCTTCCTCAACGTGGTCCTCACCTTTGTCTCTAACCATTGCTAACTGCACTTTCATCTTGCCTGCCAACTCTGCAACCTCTTCTAATTTTTGCTTCATCTCTTCCACAACTTCTTCAAGCCGTTTAGTCTTTTCTTGTTGCTTTTTCAAATCCCTTACTAATTTTGCATTGGCCACCATGGTGTTCTCTCCTATGGATTCACTTCCCTCTGACATACACTTCTCAATTCCCAAGCCTTTTAATGGCTCTAATACCAATTTGATGGGGAATCCTATCCCTCAAGAGAACTCTTGATCTTCCCAAGACCTATTCTCTAATATTCCTAGGGTAATCCACTCTACCCTACTCATGGATCACTCCTAAACCCCTCTCATCACGTAGGATTCTCCACCAATTTCAAATTCTTCACCTTCACTCCCATTTCACCACTGAGCTTCCTTGGGCTCCACACTGATCCAATGTGTCCTAACCACTCCATGCCTTAGGGAAGGATAACCTAGCTGTCCCTTAGTTGTTTTTTCTCCCTACTGATCCAATTCTTTGGATACTTTCACCTTTTACCCATCGCTTTCAAGAAATTCTAGTTTCTAGGCCTTGTAGCCTTTTTGCCCCTTTTAGGCCTCCTAGAACCCATTTTCTTGTCTTTTCTCACAAACTATCTTAAAAACCCCCAAATTTTTTTGTATATTCTTTCTAGTGACCCTCAAGGCTTCAATATTTTCTAGGTCTTAGGTTCTACAAGTATCTGTACATAGGACTGTCCTCATACCTCCTATTTTCAAGGGTTTCTAAGGTTTCTAGCACCTTTTCCTCCTTTGAGGGCTTCAATGACCTCCTCAACTCTCCTCCTTGCACACACATGTCTATAATACGTGTTCCCACACTTCCATGCTCCTGATTGGCACAAACCAATCCATTCAACAACTTTCTTTACTGCTGTCCTCTCCAAGCCACTAGCCAGAATGCACTTGCACTCGCCTAGTGCTTGATGAATTCATCATTTCCCCTGCAAACCAAGACACAAAACAGCATATTTACACTATAAAAATAGTCCCCTACTTGATTCCAAGTGGCCATGGTATCCTTTCCATGGGAATTCAAGTGGGGATCATTATTTCCAAAAACTGGCTTGAACCGGCTATGAGACCAAAAACTCTAAAAACTTGCAAAATAGAAAGCAGTTGAACTAATTGACTAATATAATGCTTCAAACAATAATTAAGTGACACAATTGAAAGATTCAAAGCATTATACAGGTCCTTTCAATCCATTCTTGACTAGATGAAGGATCAAACACATAAATTCAATGAAATTTGCACTCTTCCAACACACAAAATCTCCTTCCAAAACTCCAAATCGTACAATAGCTTTCCCATATTCTCATTTAGGGTTTTTCTGACCTTATATATCTTTATCCCATGTGCTAGGACCCTTGGGTTGGGCTTAGATCATCATTAATGCCCTTTTTCCACTTTTAGGACAAATTGCCAAGTCTACATTGACTAATTTCATCATTCAGGCTTCTCCAAACTTCAAAGCTCTAGACTACCCTAATTTTGTCTTAACTCACACATCAAAAAAACCATTGGGACTTTACATAATAGTCCTTACTCCCCTGGTGGTTGGCTAGAACCACCTACAAGCCAAAATTGCCAAGATCTTCCAAAAGACCTTTGAGGTGCTCCTGCACCAATGAAGGACTTTAAGTTGTGCATAACCTAGCTCATATCTTTGGAAAACATCTTCCTTCCACCACTAATTATGCTCAAACCTCAAAGAATGTGCAAGGATGAAATCACACTCCTCCCTCTTCAACCATAACATCCATTCCCACCTACACAACTCCTCAAGTGACCATAACAATGCAACCAACTAGGAATATCCCTCTTACCTCACACATTTCCACTAGTGCTCCTTATACTTATGTGGCATCTAATCTCATACCTCCACCCACAAGCGATCCATTCATTTTTCCTTCCAACACATACACACCATCACCATAATCACCTCCATCTCACACCATGAGCAATGATCCTATCACTAGATTAGTTTTTTGCATTACCAAATAACTCAATTTGTTCATTTAATGGAATTTTTCAAGATTTTATTAATCATTTCCAAGTGCACATGGTTCTTGGAAGGACATTAGTTGACTTGATGAGATGCAAACAAAATGAAGGTGAAAAATTCACTGACTTTATTTCATGCTATTAGTAGCTTTATTCCCAAAGCAGTATGAACGTTCATGATTCACATCTCCAAAAGATGTTCATAGAAAACTTACACCACAAGATAAGGTAAAATCTTACCATGATGAAATTGTCTTCCTTTATGCACCTATGCATTGTCCTTAGAGATTATAAAAAATGCTATAAGTAATAGTGAACCAAAAACTACCCCTACTCATCCTAAAAAACTTGAACCTCCAACCAAAACACCTACCAACCTTTCAAATGACAACATAAGAGTTTCCCTTCAACTAAATTCCACTTCTCAACCTACCCAACCCATTGATACCCAGATAGCCACTATAAAGAAGAGTAATCCTTATATATTTGGGGATCTGCAAAGACAATTTACACCTTTACCTGACACCCTTCCCAATATCATGACCCAAATCTTAGCCAAAAATATGCTTACCTTACCTCTTGTACGACCCATTAACCCTAGTAGACTATTACCTCTGAGCTTTAGACATAATTCCTATTATGCTTATCACCAACAAAAAGGACATGACACAAAAAATTGCAAGTATCTTAAACATCTTGTGCAATACCTCATTGATTCCAATCATATCTAGATTAGAGATGTGAATGGTGAAGGCAATAAGTTTGTAGATCCTCCCAACCAAAACTTATAGATGTTTACCAATCCCATGCCCAACCATAATATTTCATTTGTTAAGGCTAGAAAAACTAAGCCCGATGTGATGAATCTTGACACGGATGACGAACATATGAGCAATCATGAAAAAAATCCTATAGATGATGATGAACAAAATCTTATGGATACTAATGAACAAATTCGTATTGATACAATGATATGAGTGGTTGACATCGAGCCTCGTAAACAACAATCCATTGGCATTACTTTCTCTTCAAAAGGAACAATTCAACATGCACCTGATGGTCCCCTTTACATAGACGATAGAATCAATAACAAGCCCACTCCTGGGATTTTAATTGATCATGTCTATGGAGAGAATTTGATTACAGAAGAACTCTTATATGTGCATGAACTCACTCAAGATAGATATGATAAACCAAAATCATGGATCAAAACACATGATGGTTTTGCTCATGCTACGATGGGCTTGATCACACTCCCTTTACAAGTAAGACCACATAAATCAAATGCATCATTCTCTATCATCTCTAATTCGAACCAATTTCTTATGAAGCTAGGCTAAAAATGGCTTCACTCCATGAATGAGGTCCCATCCATTGTCCATAATTACTTAAAGTTTCCAATCAACAATGAAAAATTCACTGTGAACCATAGTGGCTTTAGACCCCCATCTTTCCGTGGAAATTTCTCCTTAGACCATTTCTGGCCTGAACCCATGGAACCTATAATAGAGCATGAATACTTCCTTTTCCTATCCTACCAAAAGTTCAAATCAAAATTTATAACCCGACTATCTCTTGAAAAATTACCTCCACCCATTCTTGAACCTCCACCACCTAAACAAGATAGTCCTCAAGCTCTTCCAACAAACCACAACCCATCCATAAACACACCCTCACCTATTTCCTATAAGAGACCAAGAGAAAACCCACCAATTCTTAAGAAAATTTATAAATCCAAGTGAAGGTGATCGAACAACCTTCCATAGTTTCTTTCGTTCTTCCTTCACAAGAAGAAAAGGAACCTATGGTTGATCCACCTGCTCCTACACAACATTCAAGTCATAATAAAAGAAATCGAAATGCTAGAGAGTGTAGGCATAAACGTTGTGCTATTTATCGAAAGATGAATAATGAAAACAACAATGAAAATCAAAATCCAAACTTGATAGAAGCAATAAATGATGAGCCTCCTCTCTTATTCGAGACTGTAAATCTGACACAACAAGGACCAAAACCTTCTATGGATATTATCATTCATCCTCCTATTGTGGTTAACTTGGATGATGATGAGGAAACAATTAAAATCAACGAGGAAGTGCATAATAAGTTGAACTTGTTATTTTCCTCATCCATGAGCTTAAACAATAACAACCATGATGATCCTCGTAAACCGAGGGTGATCCCACAAAACTGGTTTATAATTTCTTAGAGGAACTAATTTTTGCTGAAATCACATATTTTTAGAAAATATAATGATTTAAGCCTTAAAAATTTCCATTTAAAGGATTCCAATTGAAGAGGTTTTCATCAAACCACCTTGGATCAAACCCCCTTGGATAGAACCTTACTAGTTTTAAACCATACCTATAAATGAGTCTCCTTTACACCTATCAAAATGATGATAAAAAATCACTTTTGATTTACCTTTTGGGGGATCAAATGAATTCATTTAAAATTTATTTCAAATGATTATGGTATTCCTCAGAATGAGCTACCCAACAAATATAATTTTGATATGTTTTGGTTTTATTATGTATTTTCTTTTTAGTTTTATTAAACATAGGTTTTTCATCGAAAATGAAGGTCTCTGTTTTGCACATGTGGAAAAATAGCAAATTATCAAAATAAATTTTTTTAAAATATTTTTGTGTTGGGTATTGATGTCCTTGATCCATTAAAAAGAAAATTTTGAATTTTGATACATATATAAAAGGTTATGTTGTATACAGTCTGCCTATGTCTGAATTGCAATTGGTTTGACTTTGTAACTTGATTAAGGAAAACGTATTTAATAAAAAACTATGAGACCAAATGAAACTGCTAGATATCGTAGTTAAAAATCTAAATTTGAAAAAATTAGAATTTTATCCTTCATACAAAAAAACTTATGTTGTATATGGTGAGAGTCACTTTTTAAAAATGTTGTTTTCTGAAAAAAACCAGCTTTCATGGGAGATGGAAAAAGAAGTGCAATCTGATTCCAAAAATTTTGAAAAAAATATTTTTAGAATCTACAGACAAAATGTGATAAGACTCTAGTTTTCATCATCTTCAAATTCCTCATGGTTTAGCCGCTATAGGTGCCCGAATGTGAAGATTTAGTTAAAAATAATAATTTCAGTGTCCAGTTTGGCCAAAAATTGTAAACCACTATTGTGGGATCACCCCCGAGTGATTCACCATGTGTTGAACCTAGTACTTCTCCTAGTACTACACTTGATGTGATCCCTCTCATTGGTAATTTGCATCCAACATACACTGAACAAGACTAGGATGCATATGACCTAATGAATGGTTGATCTGCATGTGCAATACTAGTCTTTTTCTTTTTCTTTTCGATTTTATTTCCATGTGCATATTGTGATCCCCTATGATGTCATATTTCATGTTTCTCTCTCTTTGTGCATTCCTCTATTTGAACCCTCATTCTTCTCTATGTCATAAACTTTTTTCTCTCTCATTGCTCTTTTTGCTTTTTGTCAGATCTTCCTTTTGGGGATGATGCAAGTCTTCAAGACATTGTATGTCTCTTCCATGTTGACCCAAAAGATTTTTCTTTTCTTTTCACTTTTTGTTGTCTTCCTTTTAGGGATGACACAAGGTGTCGAGACACCCTATGTCTCTTCCATGTTGACCCAAAATATTTTTCTTTTCTTTTCAAATTTTTTTGTCTTCCTTTTGGGGATGATGCAAGGCATTGAGACACCCTATTTCTCTTCCATGAATATCCAAAAGGTTTTTCTTTGTTTTCACTCTCTTCTTTTCATTCTTCTAGTTCTATGTGTATTTGGGGAATGATGTCAGTTTTGAGCTCTCTAATATCCTTTGCAGCAAAGATAGATACTGACCCTGAATCCACAGATCCCTTATGTGTTTCTAGGGGGCAACCTTATTTTCCATTTTATTTTGCATGTTTGTCTACTTTAAAGTAATTGCTCACATTTTGGTGTTAGAAATTTCTTTAAAGTGGGGGCATACATTGGCATTATTTCAGCTTGATTTAATTTTCATTTTCTTTTCCATGTTCTTTGATGTGATTTTCTTTCTTCATACGATGCATTTTCCTCTTTTTCATGACATTGGGAGTAATGTCCTTCAAAAGTGTGAAATATCTCAGCATATTATATTCCCCTTAGTGGTAATGTGACACACTACATTCCCTAAGTGGTGAATCTTTTATCCTTTGATTGGTCCTCTCTTGGAGACATTAGGAACAATGCCCACTAAGAGTAAGACCTCGCATGAAGTAAGCAAAATCCTTTTGAGTATCCTCTCTCTTTCTTGTTGCATGGCATTTTCCTTTTGTCCCTATTAAAGTCATGGAGATATGGCTTTGATATGGACCTCCTAGGACTCACCTAGTGAACACCTAGCTTCACTAGTCCATGTGAGCATGTTTTTTCTTTTTTTCCTTATCATAGTCATGGGGGTATGAAGTTGATATGGACCTCTTGGGGCTCACCCAGTGGATAACTAGTTCCCACTAGCCCTCGTGAGTGTGTGTTTTATTTGAATAGTGGACAATGCATTCCACTTATAAACCCTCTTCAAATCTAGACCCAATCCACCGTGTTGGACAACCAATCGAAGCTTGATCCATTGCAATTCCTTTTCCTTTTGCCTTGTTCTTGCCTTTGATGGTGTATGCTTTCAATTTGATTTTGGCTTCATATATCATCTGGAAGCATGTTCCTTTGTGACTATGTTGGTTTTCCATAGAATCATAATCTTGGGGGCTTGGCCACCCCCTTGATTATTGTCATCCTATCTTACCAATGTCTATACATTTGAACCCCTCTTGATTGCATGGTTAGCTACTTTAGTGTGAGTTTGAGGCAAGCTCATCCTCTCACTAACGAAGGGGCTAAATGTAGTGTAGAAAAATGCATACCCTTTCATTTCCACACTTGTTTGGGCCCACTTTTCTTTATTTATCCTTCTTTATGGCTTAATTGGCCCTATTTTGTGTCCACGAGCGGGCTATGAATGACATATTTTTATGGTAAATCTTGACATTATCCAAAGCATATCTAATCCCTTAGTGAGTCTGATTGGCGTGTCCCTAAATTTTGGTCGAGACTAAGACACCACTAAGGTCATCTTTGTCCCCCTGAGGTCCTAGAGCCCTAATTTTGAGGCATCTATTTTGGGCCCCTTTTTGGTGTTTATGCCCCAAGTTTCATCACTTGGGACTAATATGCCACCTAGGGCATCTTAGTCCTCCTTGAGTCATTTTTGAGATTTAATTTCAAATCTTGGTGGGATTTACCCTCCTTTTGAATTCATATGTCAGCTTGGTGTGATATGATTTCAAGACATTAAGCAAAGACAAGTATAAATACAAGGTTCATACATTCATTTTCATCCTAGCAACTTGAGCATTCATTCCTAAGGAAAATTTATGAGATCAAGATCATTCAAGAGAAATTCATCAAACAATTGGAGCCATCATCAAGTTTCAAGCATCATGTCAAAGATTGTTCTTGCATCATGTGTGTTGTTATGCTAACATTTGTGATGTAGGGTTTTGATTTAAGCAAGCATTTCAAGTCCATATCTATCAAGAATTTGAAGATCCATATCCATTGCAACCATTACATACAAGTTTTTAGCATTTGCAAGGGTTTGGTGAGTTGTAGTATTGCATGTTGTTTATTCACCATTCCCTTCACCATTTATATTTCTTTCCAAGGTTTAATTACCAACAAGGGGTTTGACCAAGGAAAACCCCCATTCACTAACAATCATCAATTTTTTCCATCTTGTCCATTTTTGTTTGCAAATCTAGGTTGTAGACTTGAAGATCACTTGGAGTGAAAAGTTGTCAAAGTTTCAAAGTTGCATTGTCAAAGTTGTCATCTTCATAGAAACTCACCTACGGGTTAGATCCGCTTGTTTAAGAACCTGAGATCTAAGGAGAAGCAATTGCAGATCTGGGAGCTTAGGACCACATTCACACTTTTTAGAAATTTAGATCTGGACTAAGATGAGAGTAAAGGAATCTTTCAGTGATTTCTTGAGATTTATTTCTATTATCTGAAGATTTTTTGTTTGCCCCAAATAACAATAGCGGTACTAAGACAAGAGTAACGGTGCGTTAGTCCTCCAAGGCATATTTTAGAAGTCTGTTTGTATTTATAGAATCCTTTTGGCATCTCCAGGCTTCCCAGGTACACATACCCTAACTTGGAGTTGTTCATTTTCAATATTAGTAAGCCTCACTGTTTATTTTAAGTGTTTTACACATCACAGTGTGTTTTCAAACATTTTTGTTTCCAAGCATTTGCTTGGTGGTGAACCCCTTAATCTGATAGAACACCCCCTCCTAAGTCCTCCCAGTTGTGTATTGACTCACCTTGAGAGGTTTATAGTCAATCATATTAGGGCTCTTAGGACATATTTGAATGACCTAGATAGAATAGTGAAGGTCTTCCTTCTCCCTATTTTATCTTCAGTTCACAAATGTCAATGGGCCCTTGGTCTACTAGTGAAGTTGAAAGGTTCTAAATGAGCCCACCAAGGATCAAGTCTTGTTGAGTGTAAAGGCTCTAACATTGAAAAAGGGATGAGGCTAGGATCATGCCCCAGGCAAATTTGGCAAAATGGATACCCCTCAGTCCTTAGCTCTTAGTCGAAGAGGTTCAACCCAAGAAGGCTTATGCTCCCATATCAAGTAGCTACAAATAATTTGTGGATGAAATCCATCAAAATATATATATATAATAAATATATTATATATTATATGTTATATATACTATGTATTATTTGTTATATAATATATACTATATTATATATAGTATATACATTATATTATATATTATATTGTATGCATAGGGAAAAGCTTCAACATATTTGAATTTCTTAAAAATGGATATTTGTTTTTTAAAAGTGGATATTCGTTACTTTAGCATACCGGATATCCATTAAGGATAGAACGGGTAGCCGTTCATTTTGTATAAATTATAAATATCTACACATTATACATATTATATTATATTATATATAATATAAATAATTTAGTATTATAATATTATATAAATTTATAATATTATATATCCTTTTATATATAAATAATACATTATATTAGTAATATATAAATATATATTAATATATTATATAAACTAATATAAAATATACATAAATATTAATAAGAATGTGTCAATAAAAAATTATCGATTACAAAATAACAAATATCTATTATTTTGTCAGCATTAACAAATATTTGTGTTATATCAAATATCCAATTTGGTGAAAAACGAATATCCATTTATATTGGATATCCGTTTTTCTTTGGTATTGCTTCGATACTAGGCTTTGGGACTACCAAGCCTAAAAGTCAACAACCCCAATGTGTTTATAGGAGTTCTAAAAAAAAATTGGACTTCACCCTTCATGCTAACAACTTTTTTTCATCCGATTTTTATTAAATGAAAAGGGTTTGTTCATAAAATTATCAACATTCTATCAATATAAGATATGCTTTATTTTTAATTTAATAGATAATTATTATTGATTTTCTACATGCACTGTGTGTAAATTATTGATTGATAGGTTTATTGAAAATCATCTATAACTTTTAAAGCGTTATAGATTTTTTGTATCTAAAAGATGCACCACAGATTATGCTTTACAAACTATTATTTAAAAAAAAAAAAAATTCATAATTTTTTAACCAAGTTAGGGTGGCCGGACAAATGGTTTTTAATATTTTTAAAAATTCCTACTAGAAAATTCATAACTAATTATTTAAGTATTGCAAAAAAAATATTAAAAATATGCTCACATTGAGGCATGTGTCCTCTACTTATATTGAAAGATTAAAAACAAAAAAAATTATCATCATTAGGGTAGTCGGACAAACACCTGCTTTTCTTTTTTTTCTTGAAAATTTAGTACTACTGCATTGAAATTACAAATTTTAACCAAATAGATTTACTTTTTTTCCAAAAAAGGACTAGTAGCTTAGAAACTACATTCAATTTTCTACAAATTTTTTTCTTGCATATTATTCAAATTATGTTAATAACCTATTCAAAATTTGATGTCAAGTTGTGTAACTCTATTTTTCTAAATTTTCATTGCCACTTAGAGGCCTAGTTTGGCCCCTCATGATCCTACACTGACCCTAATGGATATGTATCTTTGAATGGGAAATATTTTGAATATTATTATCAAAATGTAATAAGTTTATTTCTTATGCAATAAAGTAGTTTAGTTATTGTCATGATTTATTGATCAATAGTGTGTATTTGATATCTCCTATGGGTGCAACAACTCGAGCAAGGGCCACTTGAGGTACTATCAACCCATCCTATTTTATATAGTAGATTAAAAGTTATATTTTTGTATCCATTTATCTTAATTTTTACTTAAATGTATGTGAATTCCATGAATGATGTACTATAACATGAATTACATTTTGTAACATTATATTAAGATAGTCTCTAGAGAATTTAGGAGTTAGCAATTGTAGCGTTGATCAGAAGGTACCCATAGCATAATCAATGGATTCATGTTAATTCCCTTACATTGTAATTTGATAGTTTATTTTCCTTTTCAGCCTTTATAGTTTATATTACATGTGTGACCACCTATTTTTCATCAATATAGAGCATATTTAGGATCCTTGAATGCACATATAGATTTAATGAATCCTTTGTGAGGGTTTGGTGAACTAATCAATTTGGAACCTATCCTCTGAATTATGTGTCCACTCATGAACATCAAGTTTATTGAACAATAGAAAGGCATTACAAGAAGCTCAATCATGGATCCTTTTTGAATAGATTCATTTCTCAAGGTTGCATAACACAATCAATTAACTTTTATCTTCATGTGATAAGTGCTTTGGTTACAGGTGATTTCTAGGAGCACCAACTATGTGACTTCCTATCCACTTTTTTCAAGATCTAGCCTTGGGAAAAACTTGGTTGATCTTCAAGTTAAATAAGCATCATTGTTACATCTAGAAAGGCGAAAAACCTTAAGATCAACTATATAAACACTCAAAATTGAATAATTAAAAAAATAAGCATATAACCTAATTAATTAATTAATTAATTAGGTCATTTTTTTACTTTATTACACTTAAGCTTAACTAAGGAGTGTTTTTTTAATTTTTAGGTCATGTTTTTACTCTCATAGCATATGATGAGGACACTTTTCATGATCTAATTTGATCCTCACTTAAGGTTTCCCCTAGGGTTATTTTTTTTCTTTTTCCTTTTATAAGGATTGTGTATTCATTATTGTAATCATCCAATCTAAAATCATTTTAATATAGAATCTCAATCATGAAACCCTATTAGATAAATTCCTTTCTCAAGGTTTCATAGCACAATCAATGGATTTTTCTCTTCATTTGATAGGCATTTTGGTTTTAGGTGATTTTGAAAGCTATGGGGCTCAATAATCAACTCCAACATGGTCTCAAAGCACCAAATTTGTGACATTCTATTTATTTTTGAGATATTTAGCTTTGAGAAAAAAAATTATGCATCTTATAGAAAAAATGATATTGCAATCGAGTCTAGAACACCCAAAAAACTTAGAAATTCTTGTCCAAATGCTCAAATCCAAGTAGGGAAAATTTGGGAATTTTTTTTAAGGGCTCAAAAACCCTACATTGAAAATATGTACAATGTATGAAATTCATAAACCATATAAGTTCATATTTAGGGCTACTCTACCCATAATAATTTTCATAGGCACATGTACCTATATAAAATCTAGTAGTTAAAATTGTAGCAACAATGGTTAAAAATATTTAACAGTTATAAATAAAACACAAGTGAATTTTTTTTTTTGGAAACCAAACAAGATTCTAGCTTATGGGTGATATCATCTAGGTGTCATAGCTATACTATTTAAATTTCTCTGTGGTCATAGAATTTTCCTTGTGCACATATATTTTGTAGTGGTCAAGGGAATATCATTGACATGTTCATCAGGCCAAACAGGCCAGCTTCGCTTGAGCTTCGTCATTTCACTGCCCAAGATCCACTATTTATCACTCATTCATGATCATGGATGTAATGCTAAAAAATCACCATCAGTCAGCCCTATAACTACCAATTATAGCATCACCACCACCTATTCACTAGATTTTTGCTTGTCTACCACTAGGGGGCCACCTACCTTTTCTTTTTATGTCATTAGAGTGTTATTTTTTCTTTTATTCGTAACTTTCGTATACTTTTTAATGGTGTAGGTATCATCATCAAATATTTTTGCTAGTAAATTTTATCATGTATTGAAGTTAGATCTTCATTTTCTAATTTTGAGCTCATAACATATTTATTGTATCTCTAATTCTCAAGATTATTGTAGCATTTGAAAGGTATTCCAAAGCTCTTCAGTTATATCTATGCAATTTTTTGAAAATCTATTCTTGATATTTTTTATTAATATTATCGCCACTTGACACTCTAGTCATTTATTTGGGCATCTTGGCACCTAGAAATGTTTTTTTATATGAGATGAATTCATTTGATTTTATTTACATGTATTGAGGTTATTGGCCTCTAATTTTATTATTTGAGGTATTTAGTTTTTTTGTCCATCCTTATGTGGTAAGCTTGGAAGAAGATAATTATGAGTCTTAGAAAAATGACATCTTGACACATGTCAAGTGGCTTAATATTTTACCTTATCAAGTTATAGAATCATAACTAAACCATACACACCAAGGAGTAGATTATTACTAGGTAACATCATTGACCATGTTGTAGGGGTGATTTTTTTTAGTGTTGATTATGATATTATGTGTGTTGTATCAAGCATTGATTGTCCCCACACAATTTGGACTAGTCTTTGAGAGATCAATGGAGACCCTCATATCTCTCTATTCCCAAAGGATCTTGCTACATATTATCTCATTTCCCTTGATAATGAATATTGCATACCCTTTGATGATGTTATTTTAAAGGATCTTGAGTATATCATAGATCTTGCATGTTATAATGGTTCAAAGGCTTGTCTCCTTGTTCCCACTATTCATCTTGAGACCCAATCTCCATCTTCCATTATTATTTATTATATTAGTATTGCCACATCCATGGCCTCTATTGATTTATCGCAACATGAATTTCATCCTATTCCAAACATAGTTGCTTTAGATTCACATATAGTGGACATATAAACCTTATTTGTGGAGTCTCTATTGTAGATTTGGAGGATTATTTTGAGGAAATTCATTTCCTCTTTCATGATAGCCACATCATCATTGATAATGCACCATAATCATTATCCTTGGATTTTATTCTACAATCTTCACATGACTTTAGATTGACATAATCTTATTCTTCCATGTGGACATTTCAATAATTTTTAGAGGATCACTTTATTTGGATTTAGATTCCTTGTTCATCCATATTATGGTAATGAATTCTCTAATCACTAGTGGACCTATTTCTTCCTAAGGGGATAAATGTTGTTTGTAGGCAATGAATCATATTTTATCTTCAATCTTTCATCATTGGAACACATGAGCTACTTATTTATGGGGGGGTTAATATTCTCATATTCTCTCTCCTATTTGAGGTACATTCATTATACTTATGTGATAGAATAAATCATCGGTGTGTCATATCAAGTCCACCTTTCATTCTTTGACTATTACACATCTATTTTATTTTCTCTTTTGGAGAGAATTTTTTCCCATGACTTTTTCTCATTCTCTAGAGTTATGAGAGATTTATTTGTTTGTACATGGGTACCTCATGAGACCTTGTATATGAGACCCATCCATGCATCCATCCATGCGTTCATCATTATATTTTTATCTTCTCCCTAAGTTGTACTTAAGGGGGAGTGTTAGATTAAAATAGGCATATCACCTAATTAATTATTTAATTAAGCATCAATTAATTAATTAGGTCCACTTTTACTTTATTACACGTAAGGTAAACTTAGGATTTCTTTTCTATTTTTTAGGTCATGTATTTTTTTGGTCTCATAGAATAAGATGAGGATCTACTTATCATGATATGATCTAATCCTCACCTAGGGTTTCATATAGGATTTTTTTTCTTTTTCCTTTCTTAAGGATTCTTTATTCATCATTATAATCTAATCCAATCCATAATCATTTAATAAAGAATCTCAATCATGGAGCCCTTTTGGATTAATTAATTTTTCAAGGTTGCATAGCATAATCAATGCCTTTTTCTCTCTTCATGTAATAGGATTTTTGGTTGTAGGTTATTTCTAATAGTTGTGGGGTTCACCAATCAACTCCAACACCACTTAACCTCAATTTTTAACATTTTACTAGCAACTAAATTATAGTGTCAATTTTACAAAAAAATATGTTCAAATATTTTTTATTTAAGGAAAAATGCAACCATAAAATACACTAAAAAATCAACATTTCATTGGCTTACATAATTCAAAAATTCAATATACATATATGCCATTATTGATTGGTTCAAGTTAAAAATTTAGACTTATGCTGGCCATTTCCATTATAAAAGTGGAGCACATATTTGAACCCTTTCACCCACCAATGATATACTTGTAATCAAGTTTTAAAGAGGTGATAACCCCTTAGAACTCAAATTTCATGTTAGGTTTAGATTTATACGTAGGCATCAAGTGTGGTTGAGTAGTATTGTCCAAACAATGTTGTGAATATATTTAAGAGTGAAAATATATTGATTTATTTATTATTGTGCTCTATTGGTCCTTAGAGTGTAAATGCACCTTAAGATTATAACTTGACAAGATTATTGAGGTTTAAACCTTTGACCCTAATTTCCTAATTGGACCTAGTTCTTGAAAATATTTTGAAGTTGGGAATATAAGTTAAAATATTCATTTCACATTTACAAAAGTTTCAACCTATAGAGATATAAATAAATTTCTCACAAATCTAATAGGTGTAAACCCTAATGAAAACCTAGACTATGAAAACTAGAGAGAAAATACCACAATACAAAGAAATGTTAAATCCAAATGGTGTAAAGCAATGAGAAAACTCCATGTTATCTAACAATGATGTTATTGATTCCTTGAGATGTGAGCACACCTTTAATTCTATAAAGAAAATTAGAGAAGAAAAATCACAATGCAAACAATATAAGAATACCTACAGTTTAGGTGACATAAAAAATTTTTGGTGCAAGGGCTGTTTAGATTCTCGATAGTGCAAAAATAATCAACCTTTGTCTAAGAAACCAATAAAGTCTTTTCAAGTGTGAACACAAACCATTTGATACTCAAATTTGTAAAGATTTAATAAATTATCAGCGAAGAAACATTTACAAGATTTGGTGAATGCTTGGTGAAGTGGCATGGAGTTTAGGAACAACTAATGCTTTTTTTGCAAGTATTAAAAACTTGCAAACAAACAAGGGAAGGGGACATTGGTGAGGGAGGCAAAAGGATATTGCAAATGGAGTCAATTAAGGAGAAGATTCAAGGTTATAATGTATGTTTACTCATTTTGTAAATGTGAAATGTAATATGTGATTTCATTTTGAAGGTTAATTTAGGTTTTTTCAAAAGATTAGGGTTTAGGTCAATAATAGAAATTTGCATTAGGGATTATTAGGGATGTGAGGTGTGATGGTATAAATAACTTTTACAATTGCTAAATGAGAAAAGGTGCAAATGATTATAAAAGGCCTAATCACTTAAGTCATAGTAGGCTTATAGGCTTGATGTGTACTTTTACATCAATCTAAAAGGGTTGAAAGGTCCAATAACTTAGGCCAAGTTAGAGTTTGGGGGAAAATATGTACCGAATGAAAAAGTGTGAATAGGTTAAGAAAGACTAATGAAAAATTATGTAGGGGTTCTAGGCTTTGTTTTCTCTTTTGTAGAAAATTAAAATGTGTAAACAAACACCAATTACTTGATATGGTGTGTCATTTCTCCTTATTGTTAGGATTTTAGAGTTCCCCTACACCTTTGCACAAAGTGTACATGTGCATGGAAATCCCAATTTCTTGGTGAGCAACTTTTATGACTTTACCTAAGTAATTTTTTAACAATTTAAAACAACTAACTATACACGTAAATTTCCTATGTCTAGAACCATTTGACACTTAAAATTTCATCTTAAAATGTTTGAAAGTTTGACTCAATCAAATTTCCATAACAAGGCCTATAATATAATTGTAAATAAAAACATATGTATAAATAATTACAAACAAAATCTTGTGCTATGATTTTCCATTATTATTAAAAACTAAAAGATAAAAAAATAAAATTAATCTAATTTTATATATCCATATAAAATTTAGATGTTATGATAAATGTAAAACTCAAAATAATTGTTATTTTTTTTTTTACCATCATTTAATTCTCATTGTAATGATATATGAAGAGTAAACTATTCTATAAGCATAGCTACCAACATCAATTAATATACATGATTAAATATAATTTATATTTTTGTAATAGTAATTTATTCAGATTTAAGTTTTTAAATCTTATATGATTTTATCAATACATTATTTTTTTTTTCAAATATTACATGAATTTTTCATTACATTATTTAATTTTTCAAATATTACATGAATTTTTCACTACATTATTAAATAAAACTATTATGAATTCTATTAACCTTATAAAAAATTATGTGAATAAAAAATTCAAAACAACAATGTGAAGGTAGAAAACAAGTAAACAACATTATGTTATAAGATTCAATCTGATTTACAAACATTGTAAAAAAGCTTATATAAGAACTAAAATCACATAAAGAAAAAGCATCCTTATTGATCAATTAGGGATTAGTTCATATAAGATCATATAAGAAAGAGACGAATGTGTTCAAAGAATGAAAAAAAAAATCTATACTTTTTACACCATGTAATAATACTAACAAAAAAACATTTCATTTTTGAATGCTCAATATATTAAACATCCAAATTAAATATGAAAAAATAATTAAAAATCAATTCTATGATTAAATTATTTTTTTTTAAAAAAGACAAATTAAAAAAGAGAAACCCTCTAAAAGTTGAGACACCACTCTTTGAGTAATTATAAGGAGCACTACAATTACGGTCCTACTAACCATTTTATTCTCGTTGCCATATAAAATTCATACCATTTCATAATATTCACTTGTGGTGGGGGGCCCTCACGATCTTTTGGAATCGTCCGTGAAGGATCGGATTGGGAAATCGACTGCCACTGATTAGTGCGCAAAGAAATTAAAAAAAAGTATAGTGCGAATAGAATAAAGGCAAAAAAATGTGACTAAGCAGCCACTAAAAGTGAGAGACGTGAAAGACCCGCTACACTTGAAAGTCAAGTCTATTTCCACTAAAGCTTGTTCAAACGAATCTAGCCAAAAATATCCTGTAATTTCCAAAGTCTATAATGACATATATATAAAATACATTGTATCTTTACAATGTGTTAAAACTAGCAATCGCACCTTACTGTGTGCAATGGGTACGCCGAAGATGTGTGATAGGTTAATTAGGATAAATTCTGGTAAATTAAAAAATATACATTCCATTAATAAAAATTAATACCTAACATCCACAACTTCGAAGAAATGCACATATCTCAAGTGCTGGGCAGAAAATCAATTACAATTCACGGCAAGAGAGGAGAGGTAGCAGCAAGCTTTTGCGCTTCTACTGCTGTCCACATTCAGACGGTGTGCTTCTGTACTAATGTTGCTGTCAATCTTTATTACATTGGAGTCGGTGATGCTTCTCCATTGTTTTCATGCGGTTTCCTATTCAAACACGCAATGCACCTCTGTCTGCCCTCTGCCCTCTCTCTTCTCTCCTCTGCAACCGACGGTGAGGATTGCTCACATCCTCTTGCATGCCCTCTCTGCAGTTTTAGACCGTCCATCCATCTCACGCAAGTGGAGAAGCCACCAGCGAGGAATAGTTTGGAGGAGCAGGAAAACAACAGGAAATTGGCTGAAAATAATGAACCGCTGCAATTCATTCACAAAAGGACGAAAAAAAGCTGAAAGAATGGCGAAAATGAAGAACGGCTGAGATTCGTTTAATGGCGGGCAATTGTAATCTGTACTGTTCAGTGGCAAAAGGAGCTTGGAAAGTTTAGCGTGGGGACACCTTTGGCGTAATCAGTCTACATTTTTTTGACTTATTTTGTCATTTAATTCGTCATTTATGTATGTACTCATCAAATGCGATACATTCCTTATCAAACATATTTGACTGCATTTATTAATTAAAAATCAGAATATAATGTTTTTTTTTTTCAATTAATTAATAAATACAATCAAATGTGCATCTTGATATCATATGAAATGTGATATTTCAAAAAAAAATCTTTATTCTATGTTCTTTATATTTAACTAATACGTGATTTTAAATTTACAATCTAAATTAAAGTATGAAGAGATATTTCAAGAATAATAGAAAAAGATAGAGTGATGTAGCTTATTTGATATTTGATGTAAATTTCCTTTTATTTCACATCAATTTAGATTATGATTCAGATTTTATATTAAAATGGAATAATCTATATACAATGTTATTTAGTAGACTATTATAGGTTTCATTTCTAATAACATTCGATTAATTATGTGTAAGAATTGTGTTTTTTGTAATTTCTATACAATAGTTTAATCCTATAAACAATATATACTAACATCGATGATTTTTGATGGACTTTAATTTTCTTAACATCACTAATTTTAAATCATTATTTTTTTGAGGAATTTTATCTTGTTAATATCAACACTATGAATTCATGGTTTTTAATTTTTTGATGGCTCACTCTAATATCTAACATCAAATCACCATTCTAAAATATAACATGCTAATATATCAATTAATGCTATGGGTGGCAAGCAATGTGATTGGTATTACTGTGTTTCATTAATGTCTCTCTTGGTAATTACAAGCTCTCAACTTGATACTATGTTTTTTGTATTGAAGCAATGCAAAACATAATATACAAATAAGATGGGGAGTCAGCATATTGACAAGGAGAAAAAATAATCAATACACTGTAAGCTTAATGATAACAAATTTCCACAATCCATAGAGATTGTTATTAAATTATTTATGGATTTGACTGTGTAAGTTTTTTTGCATCAACTTTTCAAATCACACTCTATGATCCATCATTAAGATGAAGTAGAGAGCTCAAAGAGAAAAATCACTTTGTAAGTTGTCATAACAAAAACATACGTCTCCATAGAATTAACCCTTAACAAGGCTAAACCAAGGCATACAACCAATCATTAGCCCACTGAAATGACCTATAAATAATCTAAACATTACGTAGTTGAAGAGAAATTGATACTATATTTTTCTCTTTATATTTACCTAAATAATATCACTAGGAGCAAAAAAAAATGGACATTTTAAAGGTATGATGTGCAAGTCCACACAAGTGAAAAGCTTGAGTGAAATGCCCAATTTTTTATGCTTTATGTAGGTTTAAAAAAATTAATTAGTTGAAAATATTTTAGTAAAAATAATTAATCAATTTTCTTGTCACATCAATATGATATTGTTGTAGTTTACATAACCTAACTAAAAAGGACATTACTCAAATTTTATCAACTAAAATTAATAATTACCATAACACACAAAACACATCTTGAAACACAAGTAATCATACAATTCATCCAAATTCATTTCAATCAAAATAAATTATGATAATGTTTTTGGCTAAAACTATTTATTACTACCATACATGGTAGTGTCTAGACACCAAATTACAAAATTATTTGAAAATAAAATATCCCTACCTTTTCCACTAGCTTACATACTTAATTAATGTTAATATTATGTTCATCACAAATAGGCCATAAGCATCCAAACATAATTTTGATTGCTTTCTTAAATAAAATTTACTAATATTTATTAAATTTTAAAAAAATAATGTTTCAAAGGACATAATTCTTACAAAATAATTTATTTTTTCTCATTTATAACAAGTAATGAAGAAATAATATGGAGTCCCTAAAAAGTATTATATTTTCAATTAATCTAATTTTAAATATTTATTAAAAATATATTTTTTAATGTATGTTCTAAGTTTCAAGTTTAAAGTGGTATCTCATGTACGTTATTTAAAAAAAATTGATTAAATAATGTTTGTTTTACAAAAAAAATATCAAAATATTTTTTAAAATTTAGAAAATAAACACAAACTACATTAAAATAAATTACATTGTGTTAGTTTACATAATTTTAAAAATCAAAATATGTGCCATTTTTAGATGCTTCAAGTTAAACAACTAGACTGGTATTGTTAATATCCTTTACAAAAATTGGCACAATACTAAATTTTTATCAGTTCCATCTCTATTACGAATCACAGTTCTTCATGATGGGCCAAAAAGTGGAGATATATAAGCCATATGATGACCCATGTGGCTGACGACTTTTTTTTAACCCAAAATTGATGAAACAAAAAGGGTTTTTAGAGGAGATTCTCAGCTTTCCACCAATATAAATTATGCTTTACTTTGAATTTAATAAATAATTATTATTCATTTTCTATTAGAATTACGAATAAAGTCTTGATTGATAGGTTGATTGAAAAACATCTATAACTTTCAAACGGTATCACATTTTTTGAATCCGAAACATGCGTCACATTCTATGCTTTGCATACTATAGGATTAAAAAAAAAAATTGAATTTCATGAATTTTTGACTAAGTTAAGGTGGTTAGATAGACGAGCTTTTATATTTTTTAAAATTTCTAATAAAAAAACCATAATTAATTATTTACTTGGAAACAAATTATAAAAAAATATGCATCACATCAGGACATGAGTCATCTACTTATATCTAACATCTTATAAAAAAATATTATTATTTTATTGTGGTTAGGGTGGTCAGACAGACACCTACTTCTTATTTTTACCCTGAAATTTAAATACTATTGCATTGAAATTTCAAATTTTCACCCAATAGATTTTTTTTTTTTTAAATAAAGGTCTAGTAGTTTAGAAACTACATTCAATTTGCTATAGATTCTATTTTTACATTTTTTTGAAACAATATAGATAATTTATTCAAATTTTTACGTCAAGTTGTCTAACTCTGATTTTCTATCTTTTTATTGCCACTTAAGGGCCTGTTTTTTCCATGATGATCCTACACATACCCAAAAGGTACACATTTCTCCTAGCTTCAATTGTAGGAGATCCAAAATTGTAAAATTAATGGTTAGATGAAAATTAATGGTTAAATGAATATTGCACCAATCATATTTTGTAACATGCCCAATGTTCTACTCAAAAAATTCTTAAAAGTTTTTACCCACAAGCAAATAAACCATGATGCCATCACATAGCAATAAAAAATTTATTTTCTTAAACAAATATAACTTGCACATTTGAAATAAAAATTATTCCAAACTTCCATTGCATTTCATTATAATTTTCACAATCTTTCCAAAGTAATGATTTCATATTGAATAAACTCAAGTTTAACATTCATGTTTACAATCTTCCATATAAATGGATACAAGAGTACATACATAGCTCTTCTGAGCTTCTAGTAGTAGAAATGCATATGGTCCATGTAATCCCCCATCAAATATTGGATGCCAACTAATGAGGAGAAGCATCACTCAAGTGCTTCTCTGCCAACCATAGACTTATTGTGGTCCCCTGCACATCTATAACCTAACGATAAGATGGCCCTACCCTTCAACAAAGAGATTGGTTTGGTAACCCCATAATACTAGAATTTCCTAAGCTTAGTTTTGTGTCCTACAAAATATAACTTTCCCATACATTGGCTACAACCTACATGTATCAAAATCTCAAACTAGATTGCATAACTAAATAAGAATGAATTGATAGTGCAAACAATGGAAACTTACACTACTTTGACCAAAGAATTCAACATGCAATTATTTTGAGTGAGAGTCATCCTATTCAAACACCTTCCTAGCTCATTTTTTAATGACCACACATATTCTATGCATAGGCTATCCCCTTCACTGGATTATCCTAACCCTAGGAATAACCTATATTCTCCTACTATGACATTACACTGTGGTAATTCAAACTAATTCATAAATTAGACTTTCACAAACTTCCTCTTAAACCAAACTATAGCTATATAATCTTGACTTAACATAATTTATAGTAAACACTCAAAACATTCTTTCCTACATATATAATATGCTAACATATATACCATTTACGGGTTTAACAATCATCCTAGCTCTTCAAGCACCTTACATACTTTTCATGAAGTAAATAAACACAATAATATTAAGCATCTAGATTCCTCTTTCTAATCAATTCAAACAAAATGCATAAAACCATGTAATCTTTCCAACTTAAAATATAAAACAAACTAGAAAATTAGCATTCCTATATTAAGATAGTTCCAATTGATAAAATAGGTTTCCTAGTACAACCTTCACCAAACAATTTGCAATTAATTCCCTTGAACAATTCCCACAAATAAACTCTCTCAATCCTCACTAAACCCACTCTTAAAACCTCACAAACTCACAACTCAGTATTGCATTAGAGTAACTCTCAAAAAATTCAAAAATTAAGAATGCAAGAATGTTTCCCATAGAAGAAGAACATGCTCCCATATTTATACAAAAGCCTGAGCTCTCTAAGCAAGCTCCCAATATTGCCACTTCTCATACGCAAAGGTTTGAATCAACTATTAAGATTCAAGGTGGCAGGAAAATGATGAATATTTGCTCATGCTCAGCCAATCACTACATTCCCACATGACAAAAAAGTGATTTAATCAGAAATGCAAGGATAATGTTTCTACAGGTTGACCATTCCCAACCAGCTTCATACTTGACTACTTCTCTATTTATGCTTGCCCCATTTGCAGGAAATGTAATGAAAATCAAACTTCTAAAAGATGAGAACAATTCTTACTTTGGCACCACATATTTCCTCATGCACCCTATTTACTTGGCTTTTGTTTGCAAAGACTAGTTCAAAGTTCTTTATGCATTGGTATTCATTCTTTCCTTCACAATATTTGAATAAGTCTTCCATACATTATATTCATACTTTTATTTGCTTTGTATCCACCTGTCATTTATATTAGCACTACTTTGGTTTATACTTCCTAGCACCTTAAATATTTCATGTAATATTTGGTATATGCATGACATCCAAATGATGTGATATTCTCTTTATTTATGTGCCTTATACTATGTGTAAAATTCATGTTTTAGTCATTTCATATGTTGTGTTGTATATGATGTGCATGCTATAATCATTTCAACACTTTTAGAAATATTTTAACTTATATTATATATATATATATATATATAATATAAATACCATAATATGTATATATATATCCACTTAAAGGTTTGCATAATTCAACCTTCAAATACATATATTCATATTATTTTGCATGATAACACACACACACACATATATATCAATATACTCATATGGGAATTTCCTTATCGTCAATACATACACGTATGTTAATATATATATTTTTATATTATATAAATATATATATGTATTCATATACTATATAAATATATTCGTATACTATATAAATATATATATGATATTTAAACACATATATTCATAATTTCTATCGATTGACATATATACATGAAGTTTATATATATTTCCCATTTGTTCACTCGATGTTTCCATGCATATGGGTAATATGTTCATGAGTGTGCATAGATACATCTATCTACATATACGCATGCATGTATTTACTCATGTGTATTTTTTTTATTGTAGATACATGCATATATACATATATATACATTTTATGTATATATATATATATATCTCATCAATTTAAATATAAACACACAAGGAAAAACTCACACAAGACAAGAGATTCAAACACATACCGTGAATTCAAAACATTCACAAACAAGATCATAAAATTGTCTAAAGAATACTCAAGAAAGGCTAAGGACAACTTACCATTTCCCAAAATATTGACTCGACATCACTAAAATAGAGGTGAGTGTGTTTGAAAGATCATTTAGGCTCATTAAGGGTTACTAGACCAAGTTCTTCTCCTAAGTGATACTTTCGCTCTCTTCTTGAGGATTGAATTAATCCCTGCATCCAACTTAGCACATTGCAATAGTAGTTAGCTAAATTAACTACAACCATTTGCATCATATATTTTATGGAAAAAATTATTATATAACATTAATTTGAATCAAACACTCATTTATTATATTTCCAAGATACATAAAGCATAAACTCATACATTTAAAGCATTTTCACTCAGCTAAGTAAAAATAAATAAGTAACAACATAACAGGGTGTAACATATCCCCCTTGTGAATCATCGTCCTCGATGATCTTTAAGTATCAGACATATACATAATCAATAAAACATAAACAAATCTCAATATACTTTTTCAAAAACTCTTAAAAGCATGCAAAATATGAGGAAACTTCTGCTTGATCTCTACATAGTCTTCCTAGGTGGCTAAATCTTTTTCATACTAATCCCATTGGACTTTTCATTGCATAACCTCTTTGTTATGCAAGAGAA
This sequence comes from Sequoiadendron giganteum, assembly GCA_007115665.2. Classification (NCBI taxonomy): domain Eukaryota; kingdom Viridiplantae; phylum Streptophyta; class Pinopsida; order Cupressales; family Cupressaceae; genus Sequoiadendron; species Sequoiadendron giganteum. The sequence goes on along the minus strand of CM021101.1, from coordinate 506,948,843 downwards.
GCTTACACGTTCTGAGCACTTTGAGAGGATCGATTGTTACCACCTTTGGGTCATGTACCTGTAAATAATTCCACTCAATGACATGGTTGTCACCTAGTATATACTTTTTAAGGTAAGAGACATAAAAGGCATTGTGCATCTAGGCAAGTGGTGGTGGCGAGGCAATTCAATACACAACAAGGTTGATCACTTCAAGAACCTCAAAAGGGCATACGTAGCGTGGAGCTATTTTGGATGAATTTCCAAACTTATTAGAACTCTTATGAGGCTCGACCCTCAACAAAGCCTTTTCCCCTACTAAGAAATTTCTGGGTACCCACCTAGAATCTGCATAGCTTTTTCTCCTATCATTACCTTCCACCAATATTTTCTTAATAATTCCAAATTGCTCCTCCATTTCCAATAACATATTTGGTCCTAGGCTTATCCTATCTTCAAGCTTATCCAAACTTATAGGAGTTTTGCATTTCTAACCATATAATGCTTCGAATGGAGCCATGGGTAAGTGCATGGATCTGTGACATAATTTTGGTGCCAAATTGCAAAACAAAATTTGGAGAGCACCAAATTTGGCACTTGCCAAATAGGCTTGGTAATACTGACCCTATTTAACGAGCACCAAATTTTGCGCTCTCCAAATGGCTTTACCATTTGGCAAGCACCAAATTTGGTGCTCGCCAAATGGCTTGAATTTTGCAATGAATGAACAAGTGTGATCTCTCTTTCTTTTTGCAATGACTTTTGGAATGCATTTTTCTAAACTCTTTCATTTTCTCTTTCTCTGTCAAGGAAACTATATACATGAAATAAAAATTTAAGTATAAGTTGCGATTTACATATGGACATTTAATTTCTTATACTTTAATTTATAATGCAAATTCTAGTTTTTGGAAGATCTTAAAAAATGTAGACTTAGTCAAATTTTAGTAATCAGCAATTCAAATCTTAGTAATCAAGAGGTCAAATTTTAGTAGTCAGCAAGTTGTATCATCTTTCTCTCTCACTCTCTCCTCTCTACTCTCTATCTCTCCACTCCCTCTCTCTATCCCTTCTCCCCTCTCTCCCCTCTCTCTCTCACACACCCCTCTATCTCCTCCCTACATCTGCCTCCCTCCCTCCCCTCTCTACTTCTCTCTATCTCTTCTGTCTCTACATCTCCTTCTCTACTTATCTTTATCTCCCCTCTCTCTCTCTCTTTACCTACCTCTCCCTCCATCACTTTGTATCTCACTTATGTCTCCCTCCCTACCTATTTCCATTTCTACTCTATCTCTCTTCTCCTCCCTCTACCTACATCTCTTTATCACTCTCTATCCCTCTCTTCCCCCTCTTTCTCTCTAACTCTCTCCTATCTATCTCATAATTCTCTCTCCCTCCCTCTCACTCTCCCGTCTCTATCTCACCACTCTCTCTCTCTATCTCTCTCTCTAACACTCCCTCCCTCATTCCCTCTCTACTTCTCTCTATCTCTCATCTCCCTCCCTCTCTTGACCTCACCCTCCCTCCCCTTCTTTGTGTCTCTCCTCCCAATATCTCTCACTATTGTCCCTCCCTCCCTCCCCACTATTTCTCTCTCAATTGATCCTTTTCTCTATCTCACCATTCTCTCTCTCTCACTCACACACACAACTCTATTTTCCTCCCTACCTCTCCCTCCCCCTCTCCTCTCCTCTCTACTCTCTATCTCTCCTCTCTCTTTCCCTCCCTATACCTGCCTCTCCCTCCATCACTCTCTCTCTCCATCCCTCTCTATCTCACTTATGTCTCCTTCCCTACCTCTTTCCCTCTCTACTCTCTATCTCTCCTCTCCCTTCATATACCTACCTCTCTCTCTATCTCTCCATCCCTCTATTTCTCTCTCACTCTCTCCTCTCTATCTCACCATTATATCTATCCCTACCTATCACCCCTCCTCTCTAAATCACCATTCTCTCTCTCCCACTTTCCCTCAATCCCTCCTCTATAGATCACCATTTTCTCTCTATCCCACTTTCCCTCCTTCCCTCTCTATGTCTCACTTATCCCTGTCTATCTCTCCCTTCCTCCAACCTCCCTCTCTCTCTTTATCTCTATTTCTCATTCTCTCCTTATCTCTATACTATTTATCTCACCACTCTCTCCATCTCTCTCCCTCCTTCCCTTTCTCCCTCCTATCCCTCCCTCTCTCCTTCCCTCTCTACCTTCCTCTCCCTTAACTACCTACCACTCTCTCTACCTCTCTCTCCCTCCCCCCTCTTTCTCTCTTACTCTCTCCTTCCCTATCTCCTTCCCTATCTACTCTCTATCTCTCCCCCCTTCCCTCTCTAATCTCTTTCTCTCTCCCCCTTCCTCTCTCCCCTCATTTTATCTCCTCTCCCTCTCACAAAAACTCACCTCTATCTCATCATTTACTCTCTCACCATCCCTCCACTCTCTACTCTTTATCTATCATCTCTCTCTACATATCCTTCCCTATCTACTTATCTTTATCTCCCCTCTCCCTCTCTTTACCCATCTCTCCCTCCATCACTCTATATCTAAATCGTGTATCCTCCCTAACTCTTTCCCTCTCTACTCTCTATCTCTCCTCTCCATCCATCTACCTCCCTCTCTACCCCCTCTCTCTCTTGCACACACACACACTCACCTTTATCTCCTCCCTACCTATCCCTCACCCCCCTCTCTACTTCTCTCTATCTCTCCTCTCTCTACGTCTCCTTCCCTCTCTACCTATATTTATCTCCCCTATCCCTTTGTTTACCTACCTCTCCCTTCATAACTTTGTATCTCACAAATGTTTCCCTACCTACTTAGGTTTGATGGATTAATGGTTAAGCATTGAGAATTGAGGTTTGATGTTTTAGTGTAGAGGGTAGAGGGTAGAGGGTTTAAGGGTTGAGGGTTGAGGGTTGAGGGTTTAAGGTTGAGTGTAGAGGCTTGAGGGTATAGGGTTGAGGGATTAGGGTTGAGGTTACAATTTATAGGGTAGAGGGTTGAGGGTTTAAGGTTTGAGGGTTGAGGGATTATGGTATAGAGTTTACTTGGGTTTAAGGGTTTAAGGGTTGAGAGTATAGGGTTGATGGTAGAGGGTATTGGGTTTAGGGTAGAGGGTATTGGGTTGACGGTTGAGTGTTTAAGGGTTTAAGGGTTGAGGGATTCAGGTAGAGAGGGAGGGAAGGATGGAGGGAGAGATGGAGGGATAAGTGGGATACAGAGAAGGAGAGATGAGGAGGGAGGGATAGAGATATGTGAGGGTTGAGGATCCAATGTATAGGATAGAGGGTTGAGAATTGAAGGTATAGGGTTGATGGTTTAGGGTATTGGGTTGAGGGTATAGGGTTGAGGGTAGAGGGTAGAGGGTTGATGGTAGAGGGTATAAGGTTTAAGGGTTTAGGGTTTAAGGGTTTAGGGTTGAGGATCTAGGGTTGAGGGTAGAGGGTTTAGGGAATAGGTTTACATGTTTATGGTTGAAGGATTAGGGTTGAGGTTCTAATATATAAGGTAGAGGGTATAAGGGTTGAGGGTTTAGGGTTTAAGGGTTGAGGATTAAGGGTTGATGGTTGAGAATTGAGGGTTAAGGGTTTAATGTATAGGGTAGAGGGTAGAGGGTTTAAGGGTTTAGGGTTTAAGGGTTGAGGGTCAAGAGTTTAAGGTTAAGGGTAGAGGATTGACAGTATAGGGCTGATGGATTAGGGTTGAGGGTCCAACATATAGGGTATAGGGTACAGGGGTTGAGGGTTTAAGGTTAAGGGTTGAAGGTACGGGTTTGAGGGTTGAGGGATGAGGGTTTAAGGGTTGATGGATAAAGGGTTAAGGGTTGAGGAATTATGGTAGAGATAAATGGAAATGTCTTTTTCGATTGGGAAGACACACACATAGCCTATCCGATTAGGATTAATTTCTTATATGGATCTTTCTTGACTAGGATCAGGGGATGATTATGTGCCAAGGGGCTATGCTCATGGAATCATGGGTTATGGAGTGAGTCAAGTCATAAGAGTTTTCATCATTTTTTTTGTGAGTTTAAATGCAAAAATAATGGATGGGATTTTTGGTCCAAATAGGGGGATGTGGGAGAGTCTCTATATCTGCCCTCCCTCCCTCTCTCTCTCTAGTGTATCTCCCTTTGACCCCATCTCCCTCTCTTAGGTCTCTCTCTCTCACTGACTCCTATCTCTCTCCCCTTTACTCTTAACCCCTAAACCCTCTACCCTATACCATTAACACTCTACCCTCCATCTCTCTCCCACTCCCCCTCTCTCTCTCTCAAATCTCTCCCTCATAATCCCTCTACCTCTCTTAGGCCTCTATTTCTCAGTCACTCCCTCTATCTCTCTCCCCTCTACCCTTGAACCTAAACCCTAAACCCTTAACCCTTAAACACTAAACCATTAAACCCTCTACCCTCTACCCTTAACCCTCCCTCCCTCTATCTCTCTCCCACTCCCTCCCTCTCTCTCTCAAGTCTCTCCCTCCTACCACCTCTCCCTCTCTTAGGTCTCTCTCATTCACTCACTCACTCCCTCTATCTATCTCCCCTCTACCCTTAACCATTAAACCCTTAACCCTAATCCCCTAACCCTTAAACCCTAAGCCCTCTATTCTATACCCTTAACCCTCCCTCCCTCTATATCTCTCCCACTCCCTCCCTTCCTCTTTCTCTCTCTCAACCCTCTCCCTCCTACCCCCTTTCCCTCTCTTAGGGT